>JAYEPQ010000009.1:12135041-12157541 GCA_036321105.1 Dracaena cambodiana
ACATATGCATAATAGTATTTCTAAGACTAGGCTCGGTAGATACACCAGAATTAGAGTCTGAAATATGAAAAAAAAGTTTTAATGCTCGGAATAAACTATCCAGCAAATCAAGAATTAGCCTGATTGGAGTTCAAATGCAGGAGTTCGAGCTATTTTACTCAGCTGCTACCGAATGAAAACATAGAAAAAGTCAACATATGGATGCCCAATTTTGAGATAGTATCAGTCAATACTAAAATATGAAGATTTGAGAGACTAATATGAAAGATTTGAGGGGAACACACACATATATATATATATATATAGAGAGAGAGAGAGAACGGAAAATTCACCGGCGGTGAAGGGAGTTCCTTCACTGCCGCTTAGGTGGTCCAATAAAATTATTACATGTGGCCATTCAAAATTAACAAATAAAAGAATTCACTCAACCTCTTTGAGTGACGTCACGTGTAATCATAACTTAAACCCAAGAAATTGGGTATGAGTGAACCCTAGGGGGTCGAGATCATAATCTAAAAGAAACTTTTTTAAAAAGATTATTATAGATAGTGGAAATGAACTGCAGCTCAGGTAACTTGCGTGAGCTGTCAGTTCATTTCCATTTTTCTTATATATATATATATATATATATAGAAAGAGAGAGAGAACAGGAAATTCACTGACGGTGAAGGAACTCCCTTATATTAATTTATAAAGGCATAAACTTCATTCTGCATGTTCTGTTGTGTCTCTGGCGCTATGGTATGCTCATAGCTGTGTTCTTAATATTCCTCCCATAAACAAATGAATTGGTTTCTGACAGCATGTTTAATTGTGAGTGCTGAAGGCTGTGGGAATGTGGTGCTCTGGCAGAATACAGGCCAACATGCTCCTGTCTTTTTCCCTCCCCACAAAACTTGCAGCCAAGAGAGACAATGGTCCCAAAACTCAACCAGCAGCTCATTGCAGGAAAGCTTTGTGATTGAAGTAGTGGCCATTAATTTAATTCATCAGCATGTTGGAGTTCTGTGTTCCCCCCCTGTTGATTCCTTTGCAGTAGTACACTTGCTGATCACTGGAAATCAACAGTGCAGAGTCAGAGGGAATTGGAGGGAAATTTGTGAGTGGTGGTTCACGGACAACTTCTCACTTCAAGGACCAGTACTTACACATGACTCTCATCTAGCAGAGAGGAGGAACTTCAGCTCAGGAAAAGTTACGTGAGTTAGTGGCAAAACTATAATGATCCAATGCTTTTTCTTTAAACTTTTTTTATATTTAATATCTCTACCTCCTTAACTTATTTCAGATTAAATTTCATAAATCTTGGAGTTCATTTACCCTCTCATCAAGTGTATACAAAATGTTTTATTTATTGAAAACCATTAATTTTGTGTTAACTTGATAAAGGACTAAATCAAAACTAAAACTTAAGAAATTGGGTATAAGTGAACCCTAGGGAGTCGAGATAATAACCCAAAAGAAATTTTTTAAAAAATATTATTGGAGATAGTGGAAATGAATTGCAGCTCAGGTAACTTGTGTGAGTTGTCAGTTCATTTCCATTTTTCTCATATATATATTCATTCGAAACAAGGTGGTGGGATATCTAAATAAATATTTATTGGCATTTGTAGATAATGGAGAAAAAGGCTCTTTATTTGAGATTAAATATATATGAACAAAATAAATATTTGAAACATCTAAATTTTCTTGTTCTAACTCACAAAATATGAAGAGAATTACTTTTTTCTCAATGCATATAGCGCTCGTTTCTTTTCCTGACATTCAGCCACACTTGTAGTAAATTCTCGTCATCCTCCCTGTCCTTTCCCCTCCTCCTTCCCTTGATATTCTTTTCTTAAGAGAAACATCAAAGGTTATGGAACAACATCTAATAATCCTTGTTTTAAATTGATCATTGAGAAGGTTGTTTTAGAATCAAAGGATTGAAGTAGAACAAGGATCAAGATGTAAACCTATAATATTTTGTTAAGATACCGATGTATTGTTGGAAATTTTGACAGATTAGATACTGTTATATTAATTAGAATAGATTAAATCTTACTAACAACTAATCAAATCAAAAATATTATTGGGTGAATCTATATAGAAAAGATTGAAATACTGTTTGTTGGCGAAATTTTTATGAAAAAGAAAAAAGGGTTGATTCACGTTTTTGAATAAATGAGGAGACTAACAAAAGGAACCCCTTTTAGAACTTAAACGCAAACCTCTTAGGGTCGCCTTTCACTTTAATCTCAAGAAATAAAGGGTTTCTTTAAATCAAACTAGACGCGAACCTCAAAAACCTTGAAAGTGGTTAAAGAATCAAAATGTGGATCCTCATATAGGGAGATCTGCATTCTAAGCTAAGGCTAATAGAAACTTATATCTTGAGCTAAATAAAATTTGAGAGTTCCTCAGGATTGCGTTTTATTCTCAAAATCTTAAAAATGTAAGCTTATTCCTTTTATCCTCAAACGCGATTCTAAATAACCAAAAATAATTGCTAACCCTTAGGGTCGCGTTTTAACTCAAATATGGATCTAACCCACATTTCAAACGCTGGGTTGCATTGTGACTCTAAAGGCATATAAAAACTAAAACTAACTCCATTTTAATATAAACGCGGGTCTAGTTACACAAGAAATGTCGCTGAGAATTCAAATACGGATCATCAATCATAGAGTGATTTGCATTATAAACTATCTTCTGAGCTCATGATTAGAACTAAATATAACTAAAATGCAAATCCTATTAGGTTGCATTTTCATTCCAAAATCATGGAGGATAAAAACTATCCTTATTAGGACTCAAACGAAAATCTGGGCATGGCACATGAGTTGCAAAAAGGTAAAATGCAAATATAAGGCTGAGATCTACATTTCAGTTATAAATCCAGTGCATTTAAGATTTCACTTACAAATCTAATGGATTAAAAACATAAATCTATAAGGAATCTATAAGTAAGATCAGGAAGATACTTCAATTCCTGGTCAAAAAACACACGAAGAATAAAGGAGAATCTTCTTCCAGAAGTTCTCGCATTCCTAGGAACGATAAAGGAAAAAGAAAAGAAAATGAACCTCATACTCCTCTTTGAAGCACAAGCAATGAAGAACATGAAGAAGAAGACAACCATTCTAAGAGCCGGGGGTCATAAGACCATTTCCGATGGAATGCAAAAATATACAATTCCCAGATAATTACAAACATTTGAAGCTCAAGTCTTTTGATGGTAAAGGACTACCGAATAGGCACCTTTACTATTTCCAGTTACAGACATGAAATTTGGCTGGGAATGATCCTATCATCAGACGGGTTTTTGTTAGTATCCTCATGGGTCTAGCATTTGAATGGCTCTATAGATTGGAGCCAGGAATCGTTAACTTGTGAAATGATATGGAAAAAACCTTCTTGACTAGATTCTATGACGATGACGTAGAGATCTCGATGCCAGCACTCCTTGCTATAAGACAAAAGAAAGGGAAGTTGGCTCGAGACTTCATTAAAATATTTTGTAATGATTCTTTGAGATGTCCGTATGGAATTCCACATAAGTCCTTAGTGGAAATCTGCAGACATAATCTTCTCACCAAAGTTCTCGCTAGGATGGGGGCATGAAGTCCACTACCAAGAAAGAATTATCAACACAAGCTGAAAAGACTGAAGAAATCGCACAACGGCTTGGGGCTGAAGAAGGAGGAAAGCCGAGAAGAAATAATTCTAGAACACCTTAGTCGTCTTGACCTGAAGGGAAAGAGATAATGACAGTGGATGCTCCAAGTTTAGCTAAGCCTCCTTCTACAAAGACTCTTCCATTAAGGACTTCTCTGAAACAATATTCCTTCAAGGATGAGCATACCACCACTATTTTCAACTTGCTTATGAAGAAAAATATGTTGAAATTGCCAGAGGTTAAACGCCTTGAAGAAGTAGGAAATATTGATGATTCCAATTACTGCTTATATCACATATCATTAACCATCCTACTAAGAACTGTTATATCTTGAAGGACAAAATACAAGCCCTAGTAGACACAAATATGATCAAGTTGCTACCAGAGTAGAAGAAAGTGACAGCGAACATGGTCTCTTTCAAATTTGGAAAAGCTCCAAATTAGATAAAGTCAACCATTCAAGATGAGTTGAAGCCGACCCCCAAAATTACTATAAGGATTGTAAACTACGATCTCATCAACAATAAAAGAAATGATTATCTCCCTTCAAGACACCGAAAGGGGACATAATATGGGTACATCCAGATCTTCTTAAGCATGGACCGTAGACCTCAAGTTCGTCCAAAAAAAAGTTTAAAGGGAAGATACGCACCTCCAAAGTTATCACTACAATTTCTGAAGATGAAGCAACAATTCGACCTCTTATAGATTCAAAAGAGGAAGTGAAAGAATCAATGGCAGTCAATGAGGACCAACAATAGCAACCTACAGGAACTCATTCAAGAAGAAACTATTTGAAAGATTATGATCAAGCAGTTGAATCTCAACTTCTTGAGAAGAACAAACAGAAAGAGTTTAAGTTTGACAAAACTCTTAAAAGCAAAACAAAAAGCAACAGAAGGCTTCAAGAAGTCTTTTCGGTTTGATGTGTTGAAACAATTGACCAACATCCCTGCAAGAATCGTTTTGTATAAGCTCCTAAGATTGTCCAAGCAAACCAGAAAGCCTTAAGGGAAACCCTGCAAGATTCTAAAGTATTTATGGTACAGATCCTAGAAGTGACTGAAAAAGAAGTTTGTGTGACATATCATCAAACTTCTAAAAAGATGCCTTACATAACCTTCTCCCCAGAGGATATGCAAGTAAAGAACAATAAACATCACTGGTCTCTTATTACAAAGGCTGCATAGGGTCAACGAAGATTGACCGAATTCAAATCGATCGTGGATCTGCTTTAAGTATAATGCTAAGAAGGATATTGTGGTATCTTGGGATCCTTATGAACAGGTTGGCATCAAAAAACACAAGCATTTTCGATTTCAACACTAACGGTTGTAAACTTGTGGGGAAGGTAAAGTTGAGGTGTCAGATTGACGATCTAAAGGAAGTCACATGTTACGTAATAGATATTACCACGTCTAACAATTTACTGCTTGGAAGACCGTGGATTCACCTCTATCTCATTACTCCTTCTACACTTCATCAGTGTATGAAATATGTAGATAAAGAAGGGAATGTGAAGACTTTGATAACAAAAAAATAACCTTTCAAAGAAGTTGAAAATTATTTTATAGATGCCTTGCTCTATCATGATACTTTTGAAGCAACTGAACAACCTGCCCCAAAAAAGTCAGACAGCGACAATGAAGCTGATATTGAATCAGGATCTGAAGATTTGAGATCTGAAGATAATAAAGATTGGGAGTATATAACCAATTGTAATAAGTTTTGAAGGTCTTGATGTAAATGATACCGCTAATTTTGATGGCGAATGGGTTATTAATGAAAATGTAGAGTTTGCTTATTCTTTTAGTATTGATTCTGAAACTTTAAGTACTAGTACTGATACAGTTAGTAATCAACTCGATAAAATATATTTCTTTGCATCATTCTAAGCACCCATTCATTCATCCTTTAATATACAAAGTGATGATGATGGAGATGCGAGTAAGCGATCTTTGAAATTTCACCCAAATATAAAGGCCAAAAAACTATCTTGTTTGGAAAAACAAACAACAATAATAAAGAAAAATATTTAGATTCTAAAGAAGAACATGAAATTCCCGAGTTCTTCTATTATAATAAAAATACCCATAAAATGATGTAAAGATGGGATATAATCTAGCCAAAGGTAGGGGGTTAAATTTTGGAAAAGGGAGAAGAACCATACTTCAACCTTTTGTTCTAAAAGCAAAAATGCCAGATTATTATGATAAGACTAGTAGGGGGTTGGGATACGTCACAACTCGTGAAATTCTTTAAGGAACTAATTCTGAAGAAATCCAGCATAGTCATTCATCTGAATTCTTATGTTGGAATTCAGATGTAAGTATTTGAGCAATTTTTTAAGAAGTCTCCATTAATATAGTCTCTGCAGATCAAAAAGAAGATGGAGAATTGCCACTAATCAAGGATGATTCTTGGGCATAATATCTAAACATGAAATGGAAAGTTCAATTTGAACAACGTGAACCTCCAGTAGAAGATAAAGTGATACAAATAAATATGGGTGATGAAACAAACCCCCATAAACTCATATTTATAAATAAAAAATTATCTTCTGAAGGAAAAGAATAGTTAATTACTCTTATCTAAGAATACATTGATGTCTTTTCCTTGAATAATGAAGACATGTCAGGATTAAATCCAAAAGTGGCAATGTATAGGTTGAATATTCGACCAGACGCGAAACTCGTTAAACAATAACAACAAATGTTTCGTCCTGAAATTATGGACGCTATTGAGGTTGAAATAAAAAAGTTTGTGAATCAGGTTTCATTCACAAAAAGCAATACCTGATTTGGTTGCAAATATAGTCCCTATGACTAAGAAGAATAGAAAAATCAGAGTTTACATCAATTTTAGAGACCTGAACAAAGCATGCCCAAAAAACAAATTTCCATTACCTATCACAGACGTTATGATCGATAATACTTGTGACTTGAAAGGATGTCGTTCATGGATAGATTTTTGGGATACAATCAAATTAAAATGTATCCCAATGATGAAAAGCAAATGTCTTTTCCAACACCACTGGAGTGTATTGTTGCATAGTTATACCCTTTGGCCTAAAAAATGCTAGCACCACATATCAATGCGCCATGAACACCATATTTTGGGAGTATCTCTAGAAGACCATGAAATGCTATGTAGATGATTTAACTATCAAAAGTAAAAGCAAATATAATCATCTTCAGAATTTGAGAATGGTGTTCGATCTCATGCGGAAACACCAACTTAAGATGAATCCAATTAAATCTTTTCTGGGTAGGCATCACGAGTTTTCAGACTCACAGGAGCCCTATTGAGCTGCGCAATCGCCCTTCTTTTGCCTTACATCACCGCATATCCAAACGCTCCGATTGAAGAAGTCGACGTTGTTTGGTTGTTGTGCATGCCGGAGGCCTACAGGTAGCCGAGTGATGTCACGAAGGGTGTTGTAAGCGGAAGGTAATGACCTCCTAGGAAGGAGAGCCAAAAAATAAAGATACCCTAAACAGACTGTCTCTGAGTAGCAGTCGGGCTCGTTGCAAGAAAAGGTAGTTGAATGTTTCCGGCAGCGAGAATATCGCACGTAGAAGAGTCATAGAGTCGGTAGTTCGACGGCTGGAGGCTTGCCAGACACTGTTTTATAGTGCTTCCAGTGAAAAATTCCTTGGATTCATTATCACATTCCAAGGAATTCATCTTGATCCAGACACGATTAAAGTAATTCAACATATGCAAACATCTAGAAATCTCAAACAATTGAGAAGACTGTAGGGGTGGTTGACATATATACACAGGTTCATACCAAATTTGTCTAGGAGATGTTAATTGTTTACATGACTGATGAAGAAAGACGTATCATTTATCTGGGACGATACTTGTCAGCAGGCTTTTAAATAAATTAAGGAATATCTTACAAAACCATGAATCCTTGTAGCTCCAATTTTAGGAATACCCTTTCTATTATATGTGAGAGTCATGGACCACTCTTTAGGAGCCTTGTTAGCCCAAAAAAATAAACTGGGACATGAGCAAGCATACTATTTGAGTAGGATGATTGTCGGAGCTGAATATCGATATAACCTAGCGGAAAAAGAATGCTAAGTTTTGGTATTTGCAGTATAGAAAATGCGACACATCTGGTAGGATAAGCCATCCACGGTATATCAAGAGTTAAACCATTAAGAAAGTCAATGACCAAATTAGGAACTTTAAATTCAAGACTATCTAATTGGGCTATCTTGCATCACAATACGATATGCATTTCATCCCACAAAAACCAATTAAAGGTCAAGCTGTAGCTGATTTTTTAGCTAAGCACCCAATTCCAGTATCTTTGAAACTGTATAAAGGTATCCCTGATAAAACAGTCGAAAGAAGTGCAGTTCCAGAAGATGGCACTCCATAGGAGACTACTGAAGCAAATACCACCACAGAAGAGATCTGACAACCTTTCTTTGATGGTACCTCCAGAATGAGAGCTAAAGAAAAGATTGTAGCAGGAGTGGGAGTTGTCTTTGGCTCCCCTCTAAACCATATTATCCCTCGAGTTTATTCGTTAACAGAATCATGCTCTAATAATGTCGCTGAATACAATGCTTTAATGATTTGTTTAAAAATAGCCAAATAGTTGGGGGTGAAATATTTAGAAGTGTATGGAGATTCTCAACTGATCGTTAACCAAGTCAAGAGAGAATATGAAGTCAAAAATGAAGACTGCTTGCCTTATTACTAAGCAGTTACAAAAATGGCTGAAATGAGTTTTAGTGGCTTCTACATCAGTCATGTGCACGCCATAAGAGTAGGTATGCAAATTCATTATTTTTTTTGGCTGCCACTTTAGCGTTGCCTACAAATTACAGCAAACGCATAATAGTAGGAAGTAAAGAATTATTCTGCCCGAGATATGAACTCGAAGTAGAGTTAAATTCAGGCAATAAACAAGAAACACATGAAATACATGTTGAATCTGATTTCGAGCCAAGAGATTGGCAATTTTCTTATATCGACTATGTTCTTTATGGAATATTGCCAAAAGATCCTAAAGAAGCAACACTGATTCAAAGAAATTATGTTCGATTTTATTGTATTGCCGAAAGTTGGACATTATACAGAAAATCTTAAGATGGAATTCTGCTTTGCTGACTTTCTAAGAAAGACCCAAGAAGCACTTGAAGAAGCTCATAGCGGTATCTGCGGAGCACATCAACTAGGAACCGAAACTTTGGGATAGACTCCGAAAAATGTTATCGGCCCAAGATGATGATAAATGCGGTTATTTATGCCAAAAAATGCAAAATTTGCCAAATACACACCGACTTCATATATCACCACCGGAACATCTCCACTCAACGGCTATATCATGGCCCTTTGAAATGTGGGGAATGGACGTTATCGGGTCGATTTCACCGCTGTCAACAAGGGGTCACAATTTCATATTAAAGATATCAGATATGATCAAATTCATCAAATATTATGTCATATACCGCTTCAGGATACCCAGGAGAATTGTTCATGACAACGAATTTTAATTCGTGAGTCAATTGTTCTCCAGGTTTTGCAACAAGTACCGGATTGAAAATGTAGTTTCATCTCCATACTATCTTGAAGCAATAGTTTAGGAGAAAATTTCAATAAGATCAATTTTGAAGCTCCTTAAGAAATTCATTTTATCTAACTAATGTGATTAGGACCAAAAGTATGGGAAATGCCTATGGGCTTACCGAACAACTGTCAAAATACCTACGAGTGCTACACCTTTTCCTTGGTGTATGAATCCGAAGCAGTATTTCCTTTAGAGATTGAAATTCTATCATTGTGAATTGCTTTAACAACTAAAATAACATAGGAAGAGAAACATCGACAAAGACTCCTAGAGTTGGAAGCTCTCGATGATAGGCGTTTTGAAGCACAACAGAGCATTGAACTTTATCAAGCTCGAATTTCTAAAAGTTTTAATAAAAAAGTTAAGAAGAAAACTTTTAAGAAAGGTGATTAGGTCTTTTTAGTAAGAAGACGAATCATAACCACTTAGAAAGCTAAAGGAAAGTTCCAGTCAAAATGAAAAGGATCTTTTGTTATCGACACGATCTATTCAAATGGTGCATATCGGTCGGCAAAACTGAATGGTGACAAGATTATAATGCCGATCAATGGAAATTTTCTAAAGAAATATTACTCTTAATATAATATTCAAGAAGTTCTTTTATGATGCACATTTTTGATCGGCTTTACGAGAACCTTATAAAACCAGGTTCTTTTCTAGAGAATCTACCACAAAGAAAGCTCCACACTTATAAACTTTCTGCACTGATTTGCGGTGTAGTTAATATATTGTCGTCGTTGTTTTATGACAATAATTTCCCTAGCAGAGGAAATAAATAGAGAACTCAACTCTCTCAAGATTTATTTCCATCAAAATTTATCAAGTTAATGATTATCTCTGACAAAATCAAAATTTATTTCCTGTAAATTTGTCAAGTTAATGATTACCTCTGACAAAACTAAAATCTATTTCCTCCAAATTTGTCAACTTAATGATTAACTATGAAAAAAACCAAAATCCATTTCCAAATTTTTCAAGTTAATGATTATCTCTCACAAAACCAAAATCAATTTTCCCCAAATTTGTCGAGTTAATAATTAACTCTGAAGAAAACCAAAATCCATTTTCAAATTTGTCAAGTTAATGATTACCTCAGACAAAACCAAAATTTATTTTCTCTAAATTTGTTAAGTTAAAAATTATCTCTGACATTACCAAAATCCACTTCTCTAGAATTTGCCAAGTTAAAAATTATCTCTGGCAATTCAAAAAACTGTTATACTATGAGTCACTGAACTACTAAAACCACAACATGTTCAGAAAATTTAATAATTACTTCTATCCTGCACAAGAAAACTTCATTCGTTGCGGATCTACTTAGACATTTGAATACATACTCTATATTGTCAAGTTAATAATTAAGTATGGACAATGTACAAAAGAGTCAATGATATATCAAGTTAACAGATATCTCTGATCATCAACACCAAGTGTATTCATTAAGTTAACAGTTACTTCTGAATAAATAACAACAACAATTTCGATTTACCAAAATGCATCGTAAGATTGGAGTATCAACTCAGTATTACAAAAAAGTTTCGACAAAATATTGTAGTTCATACAATATAAAAGAGATACAAACTACTGAGTTAGAAGAGATTTAATTTTTTCCTCGATGTCACTCATCTCCAATTGGATAACTTCATATGCTTCGACGGTGGCCTGCCTGTGCAACTCTTCCTCCCTGATGACGACATTATTAGACATCAGATTCAAGGGTTTCTAATTTTGCTTTGCCAAAAGAGCCTTATTAAGATCATCCCGCTGTTTGGACAACTCAACGATAGTCTTCATAGTTGATTCGCGCTCCTTGAGAGTCATCTCGAGATAAGCCTGAGCCTTAGCAATAGTTTTCTTAGTACGAGCAATGACTTGATCTTGACCTTTAGCAGAGGCAATAGCTCTCTCTATCTTTGAGCACAGAGAATTGCTAGTAGACCGGATCTCATGGATACGGGCTTGCTGAGCATCTTTCTTCTTCTGGGCCTCTTCCCTGTATTTGAGTTGCTCCTCCAATAATCTCTTAAAAGTGGCTTCAACCATTTAGACTTATCTATACTAAGTCTCAGCATAATTTTAGAGTTGAGCTATTATGATCTTATAAGGAGCTGCATTCTTTTTATGATCTTATAAACATGAATTCAATAATCTCCCACATGAATGAAATGGTTTAAAACACTAATGCAGATGAAATATAGAGTACATTATAAAGTTACTGTATCGAGAGAGGTAACTTTTGGCTTTGAACCTTTCCTAATAAGATATTATCGAGTTTACTTGTTAACTAGTGAACATAATGTCTTGAATTGTTTAACTTTTGATGTAAACTTAGACAATAATATTCAAATGACTCCTTTCAAAGTTTATCTGATTCATTTATATTGTTTCTATTTTGATCCTAAACAGCCTAGTAATTCTATGAGTGCTCTTGAAAACTTAGCCTTTGTCATTCTCATAGAAGTGGCTCCGTCACACTCATACATGTGATCTCTTATTAAAAGTATCCTTCCATATTCCACTTAGATTTTTAAGATTAAGAATCATTTAAAACCATAGCTTATCCTTGCACACATTGCAAGTTAATCACTATTTACTATAGAAATGAGATAGAATTATTTCCTCAATAATACGTTCTAGGTCTCCCACAATTCGATTGTCCCATTGAACCTAGATTTTGGGATCTCCTGTCAGTTAGGTTGGGTTGTTATTATGGAGTTACTCTATTTAGTAGGCTATAGTCTTATTCCCCTTGATGACTTGCATACTTAATTTGTGGTGAAACTTTTTGTTAATAGATCTATAATATTATCCTTTGATTTTATATAATCAAGAGATATTATTTTATTTGTAAGCAACTATCTTACAGTATCATGTCTATGACACGTCCTAATTTTCTATTATACATTACATTATGTGCCTTTTCAATTACTGATTGATTATCACAATAAATGCAAATTGCTGACACATATTTAAGCTACATTGGAATATCCTATAAAAGTTTCGAAGCCATTCTACTTCTTCTCCAGTTTTATATAAAGCGATAAACTCAAATTCCATAGTAGATCTAGCTATACATGTTTGTTTTAAAAATTTTCAAGAGATAGTTGCACCTCCAATAGTAAAGAAATATCCACTTATGGATTTTATATCTTTCTAATATGTAATCCATTTAGTATCAGTGTAATCTTCAATCACTGCTAGATATCTTGTATAGTGCAACCCATAGTTAGTAGTGCATATCAAATATTTGAGCACTCTAACTATTATTTTTTTAGTGGTTCTCTCATGAATTACTCGTAAATCTACTCAGTTTGCTTACTGAATATCTAATATAGGTCTTGTGTAGTTCGTTAAATACATAACACTGCCTATGATCTGAGAATATTTTAATTGTGATATATTAGTATTTGTATTTTTCGTAAGATGTAGACTCATATCAACAGACGTTCTAGCTATCGTTATTTCCTTTATCAAATTTATCAAGTATCTTCTCGATATAATGTAATTGGGATAATATACATCCATTAGATATTTTAGTGATTTTAACACCAAGAATAACATGTGCAATACCTAAATTTTTCATGTCAAATTTTCATGCTAACATAATTTTCACTTAATTAGAGTAGTAATGCTGCCGGTGATAATCATGTCATCCACGTATAGATAAACAATTATATAGTTGTGCGTATCCCCTTTTATATACACACATTTGTTGCATTCATTGCAATGAAATCCATTTGACAATATAACTTGGTCAATTTTCTCATGTCATTATTTAGGTGTTGTTTAAGTCCATATAATGACTTAACAAGTTTGCACACTTTCTTTTCTTATCCTAAAACTACAAATTCTTAAGGTTGTTCTATGTAAATTTCTTTATCTAATTCATCATTTAAAAATATTATTTTTACATCTATTTGATGAAGTTCTAAATTATATAATGTTGTAAATGCAATTATTAATCTTATAGACATTATTCTTATTGTAGGTGAATAAGTATTAAAATAGTCTACACCTTTTTGTCTATAATCTTTTATTGCAAGTCTAACTTTGTATTTATCTATAGACCTATCAGTATTTAGCTTTCTCTTAAAAATTTCTTTATAATCTAATGGTTTACTTCCTAGAGCAAAATCCACAAGTTCCTAGGTGTGATTTTTATTAATAAATTTAATTTCACTGTTTGCAGCTTCTTTCCAAAATGGAGGTTCAAATATAAACATAACCTCTTTATAACTTTGAGGTTCCTTTTCAAACAAGTATGTCAGAAAATCCGGACCAAAGGATTTATTAGTTCTGACCCTTTTACACCGTCTAGATTTATCCTTATTACTTTTTATTAATAAAATAAGATTCTACTTCTCTTATTATATTTTCACAAGTCCTTTTAGGAGAACTTGGTTCATAATGTTTACTAGGAAAATATTTTCAAAGAATACTCATTTCTAAACTCAATAATATAATAATTAGGTATCTCAGGATTATCTGATTTGAATACAAAGAAATGATATGCAGTATTATTATGTGTATATCCAATAAATATACAATCAATTGTCTTAGGTCTAATTTTAATCCTTTTCGGAGTAGAAATTGCAACATTTACAAGACACTTTCACACTTTTAAGAATTTATAACTAGGTTACCTGTCCATAATTTATAAAGTGATTTTTTAAATTTCTTTTGAGATATTTTGTTGAGAACATAGTTGGCAGAAAGCAAAACTTTCACCCACATATTCTGGGGTAAACTAGAACTTATTAACATGACATTCATCATCTCTTTCAAGATTATATTCATACACACAGTTATTTTGTTGAGAAGTATAATGAGCAGTTTTTTTGATATATAATGCCAATTTTTATACAAATTTGTGCGAAAAGTGACTCATATTCACCGTCTATATCACTTCTTAGATGATTTTTTTTGCTAAGTTGATTTTGAACTTTATTTTGATATTATATAAACATTTCAATTGCCTCATCTTTACTTCTTATCAAATATACATAATAATATTTAGTACAATTATCAATAAAAGTAATGAAGTATTTCTTCCCACATCTAGTTTGAATAGTTTAAATCACATATAACTATATGAATCAATTTAGAGGTTCAATACTTCGTTCTATAGAATAAAACGAAGGCTTAGCCATTTTGGCTTCAATACATATTTCACATTTATCATCAAAATTAATAATATAATTAGACAACATATTTAAATTAACCAATTTGCTCAAAGTATGATAATTAATATGACCAATCTACCATACAAGATATAAGGAAACTCAACACATAAGCAGAATTATTATTATTATTATTATTATTGACCACAAGGGAAATAACTATTATATTTATTTTAAATAGGCCATTAGTCATGTACCCCTTACCTACATACACACCAATTTTCGTAAGTACAAATTTATCAGACTTAAATCAAACTAATTCCTTGCTTACTCAAAACTGAATCAGAAACCAGATTCTTGTGAACATCTGGTACATGAGTATATCAGTCAGTGTAAGCTCTTTTCCAATGTTATTGATGTCAAATATCTACTGCAAGCGTACAGTGTCGGTGTAGCACTTTACAGATTGTTCCGACATGAATTTAAGGTGTTTTGCTCTCACTAATTCTGTAGTTCTAACGGATTAACTACGGGTTCTAAGTTGGATTTGAGTTATACTAATTAGCCCAGGATATATAATCCACTAGTTTCCAATCATGAATTACTTCTATTATCTTCTTCTTATCATAAAAATCAATCTTTTAATTTTAATCTTTACTTAAAGTATTCTAAGCATATGTTATCAAGTGGTGTGTAAGCATAACGCATTAAAGATACAACTTTTTATAAAAATAAAGTAAATCGTTAAATAACTCTACAATAAAGATGAAAAGTAACAACCCCAAATTTTAACTATGCATAAACTATCAAGAAATCTAATTCAAGTATAACCTATCAAAGTATTAATCTATGAGTTGTTATATTTTAATCTTTTTATTAAAAAATCTTATCTTTATTATTTTGTTTAAGAAGAAAACACTAGAGAGCAACTGCATGGTGAATTCATAGTGGATTCCTAGTTTCATCTATATCCTAGAGTTAGATTAAATTAGTTAGTCATAGTTCTAATTAAAAAGATCATATTTTTCCTAGAAAGCGATTAAAGTTTTACACTAGAAAGTAAGATAAATCTATCAAGAAAGAAATTAGAAGAATATTACCTTAGAAATATTGATGACCAGCAAAGGTTACCTCTGAAGTCGGTATGGCGTCTGTCACCCCTTCAGCAAACCCTAATTTTATTCAATAAATTTCGAGTATAAAATCACATCATCTATCCCTAGATACAAGGATACGACCAATATATAGACTTCGGAGAATCAAACTCTAATCGAGTACAAGTGAGAAACTGTAAAATTATATCGAAACCCTCACAAAAATTTCATGATAAGTGGGCCTCAATTTGCTGCCAATTGGCGGCCAATGCAACCAAATAACGACAAAACTATAGAGTTTTGGCCCCAAATTTCTTCTGTTTGAGTGTCTTCTCTTATTCCTTTGATTTTAATAATTGTATTGATCTTTGATTCTATGCAGTATCATGGTTTTGTAGTTTTTCTCACTTTTAATTCCTCTCTGGTCTTAGTTTTCTAATCCGGCTATGATTTTATGTCATCTCCTTATAGGAATAGATTTACTTGAAAAGCATACTAAAAATACCCGAGTAACATTATTTAAATACAAAAATAGATAATATGGAGACTATAAAATATGCAATATATGATACTCATCACACCTCCATACCTATCTTTTACAAGTCCTCGAGCAAAACCTAGACCTAAAAGAAAAAAAATCCTAACTCACTTTCGCAGGAACGCGATTGCACTTAGCATGTACAATAAGCCGTTAAACCCCTAGTTTACCCTAGTGAACGAGTTGTGTCTCATAAAGGTTTGCAGTGAATATACCCACAAAATTCGAAAAGAAGTTAGATTAAGAAATAAAGAAAAAAAAATAAGGATAATCGAAAATCAAGAAAAATAAAAAAATTTATATAAAAGAAAGAAATTTTTTTAATGATATTTTATTCAATTAGTTTCACTAATATACAAACTCAAGAACGCATTTAGATTATAAATTTTCAAGTCAAACGTCATATCAGATACACTTACATTTTAATTAAAAATTCAAATTCTATCTTTCAATACCCACAAATAGATAATTCATTAGCTTCTATACATCTACGTGCACGTGTAATAATCTACTTCGCCCTTGACTCCAACTCTAACTTATAATTCATCTTCTATCTCATAATAATTTTTTTTAGAGAAAGAAGACTACTCTATCGTTATCATCTTTATCCTTAACCTAATAAATTATTGTAAAGTGAAAAATAGATATATACTTAACTCAAAATTACTGTTAGCGGTATTTATTTTTCGAATTTTAATCTTTTTCCTAAAATTAAAATAGTGTATCATCCAATCTACTCTCCTAGCAAATTTCAAATATAAATTTATTCTTTTATTTGTAATTAGGTTGATTTATTGAAGAAAATATATAATAATTTTTTTACTTTTGTTTTTTTAGTTTTTTTAGTTACCCTAAAAACTACCCAAAGTGTAAAATAAAGAAATCCAAAAATCTAAAAAAAAAAATAAAAATTCTAAAAAGACTAAAAATCCTAGAAAAAATAACACGAAGAAAATACCCTACCCTAACCCACTCCCCTACACCTAAACTGGTGTATGCCCTCATACACGAACTAAGGGTGGTAAAATAAATATGAAAACTATTGTACAAATATTATACAAATAATGAGAGTCGTAAAAAATTACGATCTCAATATCATCACCCTATTAACACATGGAAAGCGGTTACGACCTCTTGATCGCTTCTCACTTTCATAGTGTGTGCATTTTAAATGTAAAATGGGTGCATTACTATGTCTCATCATCCTCCTACAAGTCACGTAATTACCTGTCTATATTTTATGTCGTCCTCATTTTTTCTTTATCCACAAGTAAGATTAATAATTAGGTTAAAAAATTCTTCATTATAAACCTGCCAATCATCGTTAGTAATAAGCACACATTTAGAAATATCGTAAGGTGAGAAGAGTGCAATATGATTAAGTGAATGTGGTGGTGGCCCTCTAACTCACGAAGTAACGTGAGCTCCTCTGCAAACAAATCCTCAAAAATTTGCTCATAAATAAATGGCATACTAGTACAAGTGTCATCATACGTAAAATCAGTATGTGCCAATTCATCTAATAATATGAGTTTATCTTTGAAAATTTGCTCAAATGAGGGTTTATCATCAGTACAAGAGGTAGAATGAGAGTGCAAAGTATGAATCATATTTACCTCAATGAGAGAGCTTGTTGTGTGCTCATTCATACTGAATATGTTCAATGCCACAGTCATATTTCCAAATGATAGTTTCATGAGGCTACTCTTGCAGTCAATTAATGTATTTGATGTTGCAAGGAATGATCTATCCAAGATAACGGAAATTTAATTTTGTAAATTGGAAATTAGCTTAGTTTCTAAGACAGTGAAGTCTCCAGGAAAGATGAGCTCGCTGACCTTAATGAGTACATTTTCAACCATACCAAGTGGTCTTTTGATCGAACGATAATGTGACTTTGGTAGATTGAAGTTTTTCTAACCCAGTTGCTGATAAACAGTGTAAGGAAGTAAGTTGACACTTGCCCCTAAATCAAACAATGCCCTGTCAAATATAGTGTTCTCAATGGTGCATGAGATTGTGGGAGAATCTGGATCTTTGTATTTGACAGGTAAGAAATTAGAGAGGATATGTGATATATTTGCAGTAAGAAAAACTTTATTAGGAACGTTTCTTGTTCGATTCTTAGTACACAAATTCTTGAGAAACTTGGCATAAGTAGGAACCTATTGTATAATATTAAGGAGTAAAATATCAACCTTCACTTACTGAAAACTTTCAAGAATCTTCTTTACTTACGGTGAAAGCTTCCTAAGTCGATTGGAATATGGTGCTTTTAGCTTAGGAACATGTTCTTCCAAATGAGCATGTGATGGTAATGGAAGTGATGGAGATAGATGTGGATAAAGAGATGGAAAAAATGATGTAGCTTGCGAAATGGTAGGAGTGAGATCAGGGGGCATGACTACATTATTATCCACTTGCTTGCCAGATCTAAGCGTGTGAATGACATTGCATTGGTGAACATGAGATAAAATAGACTGAGATGAGTTAGAGTTGGGGTTCATTATTGGTTGGTTCGGAAAGGTATCTGGCCCCCGCTCACTTAGTTGTATGGCTAACTGTCCAACCTGCTGCTCTATATTCTTAATCAACTGAAAATTTGCAAGAAGTTATTGGTTGGTCCGTTGTATAAAGTCAGTACACACTTTTATTAAATTTTGATTTGTGTGTCTAAATTGGACGTCGTCTTAAAAAGGTTCTCAGCATTCCTTTCAAGTGTCGTTAACCTTTTATCATAATCATTGTTAGACCCTGCTGTGAATATGATTGATTATACGCAGGTGGTCTACTCTGATTGTTCCTTTGATTTGAAGCATTTGGATGTTGGTAAGCACCCACATTTGGTCTTGAAAACTGACCATTAGCTGGAAGCTGCATGTTAGGGTTAGGCTCCCTGATATTGCTCTTGACTCTATGAGAGATTTAGGTGGTTCCTCCAGTCAGAATTGTATGTAGGAGTATAAAGATTATTCATAAGTTTTGGATATAAGACGTTCGCCTGCTCAAGTATGGGACCCATGGAATTCATTAATAATGAACACTCCTCCATAATATGATTTAGAGTTTTGCATTTAAAGCATGTATGAATTTGAATTTGATTTACTTGACCCACTGGTGGAGCGCTAAGAGTCTCTAATGCCTCAATTCTCCTTTAAGGGTTGTAATCTTAGTTTCAGCAGCTATAGAGCTGTTGACGCTATGGATCCCACCCTTATACGTAGAAATTGATATATTGGGTTTCTCAGCAGGACTCTCTCACTGTATAGTTTTCCACGATAGGTCTTAAAAGAGTCCCACACTTCATCCTCATTCTTTCTCATGAACTCCCCCTGACACATGGACTCAAGAAGAGTTTTAGATGTGTAATCGAGTCTTTCGTATACGATTTGACACAATTGCACTTTTCTATCGCATGGTGAGGGCACTGAGCTAACAAAATTTTGAACCATTCCAAGTATTTTCAAAAGGGTTCTCTCGGCACTTGACAAAATTGATAAATTAATTTAATTTCAAATTTTTGCCATCTTGTGTGTAGGATAATACTTCTTGAGAAATATTATAACGAATTCATCCTAAGTAGTGATTGATCAGTAGGCATATTGTACAACCACTTCTTGGCGTTATCTTTGAGAGCGAATAGAATGAAGCAGAGCTTAATTGCATCCTCCGACTAGTGCTACAGTTTAATCATTATGCACACTTCTTGAAATTCACTAATAAGGAGATATGTATTCTCTGAATCAGAACCAGTGAATTTAGGAAGTATGCTGATAAACTGCGGCTTCAATTCATAGTTATTATCTGCTGCGTGTGGAAGTTTGATGTATGATGGTAATGATATGCGCAACGGGTAACATCGATCCTGAAGGATCGGAATCGGTTGGTCCATCTTATTTCCTATAAACAAATCTGATCTCACTAATCGACCAAATTAATCACGGGTCTAATGTGGTATGAACCAGCGACCGTGAGTGGATGCGTGAATTTCCTAAACTAATGTACGAAGTGAGGTGTGGTGAAGATTAAACGGTGGAAGAAATATGATCAAATAAAAATGTGATGTCATATAAGTGCTAATTTTTTTTTGTATATTTTACAGAATTAGGGACCCAATACAGAACTAGAGAAAAACAGGAGGAGAGACTCACCAACTTTGCTGCTAAATGGTGGCAATTGTGGTTGTTTAGCGGCAAAACCAGGGAGTTTGGCTCCCTGGTTTTAAAAGTGTAATTCCGAGACTTTTCTCATCCCTGTTTGCTTTCTGTATTAGAACTTCTAGGTCCCTGCACACTCAACACATACTGTTAACCCATAAAATATTAGAAAAAGCAAGAAAATACCATCGATCCCCGGCAACGGCGTCAAAAACTTGATTTGAAATATCTACTGCAAGCGTACAGTGTCGGTATAGCGTTTTATAGGTCGTTTCCATAGGGATCTAAGGTGTTTTGCTATTCTCATTAATTCTGTAGTCCTAGCAGATTAACTACGGGTTCTAAGTTGGATTTGAATTATACTGATTAGCCTAGAATATAGAATCCACTAGTTTCCAATCATGAATTACTTCTATTATCTTTTTTCTATTATAAAAATTGATTTTTAGTTTTAATTTTTACTGAAAGTTTTCTAAGTATGTGTTATCAAGTGGTGTGTAAGTATAACGCATCAAACATATAACTTTTCATAAAAATAAATTAAATCGTTAGATAACTCTGACAAAGATGAAAAGTAACAACCCCAAATCCTAACTAAGTATAAGCTATTAAGAAATTTAATTCAAGTATAAGCTATCAAAGTATTAATCTACGAGTTGTTATATTTTAATTTTTTTTATTGAAAAACCTTATCTTTATTATTTTATTTAGGAATAAAATACTAGAGAGCAACTACATGGTGGATTCTTAGTTTCATCTACATCCTAGAGTTAGATTAAATTAGCTACTCATGGTTTTAGTTAAAAAGATTATATTTTTTTTCTAGAAAGCGATTAAAGCTTTACACTAAAAATCAAAATAAATCTATTTAGAAAGCAATTAGAAGAAGATTACCTAAGAAATATTGATAAATAAAAAAGTTTACCTCTGGAGTCGGTATGGCGGTCGTCACCCTTCAGCAAACTCTAATTTTATTCAATAAAATTCGAGTACAAAATTACATCATCTATCTCTAGATTACAAGGATATGACCAATATATAGGTTTCAGAGAATTAAACCCTAATCTGAATACAAATGAGAAACTACAAAATTACATAAAAGCCCCCACAAAAATCTAATGACAAGTGGGCTCCACTTTGCCGCCAATCGGCAGCCAATGCCGCCAAATAGCAGCAAAACTATAGAGTTTTGGCCCCAAGTTTCTTCTGCTTGAGTGTCTTCTCTTATTCTTTTGATTTTGATAACTGTATTGATCTTTGATTCTCTGTAGTATCATGGTCTTGTAGTTATGCTCACTTTTAATTCCTCTCTGGGTTTGGTTTTCTAATCCGACTCTGAGTTTATACTATCTCCTTGTAAGAATATGTTTACCTGAAAAACACATTAAAATACCTGAATAGCATTATTTAAATACAAAAATAGATAATATGGATGATATAAATATGCAATATATGGCACTCATCAGTCATCTTCAGTATAATCTTTCCTTGTCATTTAACCTTGGATGTTGTGGAGTTATTCATGTAAAGTAGTTCTCCTTTCACAGTTTCATATATTGAGAACATCCAATTGTTGGCACATATATGGTGTATGGCCCTAATGTACGCCCACCATTGTTTTAAATTGTTACCAACTAGATTAGTTTTTGAGACAACAAATATAATATTTACATATTCAACATTTGCACAAAGATTATCAACTTTGGTCAAATTTGCACTAGGATGCTTCTTATTCTTATAAGAGTCAAGTGCCTTACACACATGACAGTTCTTTGCACGATGTCCTGGCTTATCACAGTTGTAGCACTTGTCATTGAACTTCTTCAAGTCACTACCCTTAGAATTCTCTCCGGCGTACTTATGCTTCCTATCATTAAGCCCCTTAGATTTTTCTATCACATTAGCTTTAGAATCAGAGAATTGATTTTTAATTTTCTTTTTCAGAAGTGCGGTTATTTTCTTCAATTCTCAATCGTACAATTAGATTTTTAAGTGACATTTCTTTATGTATGCTTAAGGTAAAACTTGAATTCTTTCCAACATGGTAGAAATTTTTCTATAATTGTAGCCAATTGGAATGATTCACTGATAGTCTTCCGTTCAGTATAAATTTTATGAACTATCACTTGAAGAATTTGTACTTGGTGCTTGGTTGAGCACATTTTTAGAATCAACCATTTTATAATCCAGAAATTTACTGACTACATATTTTCTAGAGTCGGTATCTTCTGTATTATATTTTTTTATCTAAGGATTCCCAAAGTTCTTTAGTAGTAGGAATTAAACCATATACATTATATAGTATATTGTCTAATCCATTTAGAATATAATTTTTAC